>CALYLW010000344.1:23-48726 GCA_944989445.1 Ampullaceana balthica
TGCTAGAGAGATATAACATCTGTGGCCACTATAAACAAAGTTCTTAACTTACTTCTTCCCTGGTCCTTGCACCAGCTTTGTTGATGATTTTAGCTACAACTGCGTTCATCTCTTCCACTTCATCTGATTTCTTCTTGGCCAGAATTTCACACTATGAATGAATTAAGTTTAAGAGTCAGTGACTCTACTTCATACAATACATGATGACCATAAATTTACTAGAAGGACTTTTCAAAATGTGACCTCACTTTCTCTTGCAGAAGTGTATTCACTTTAAACTTAATGACTTTTTAATTCCAGAGACTGTTGTCAAAACTGAGCAACAAGCAAAACTGGGTAGAGAAGTGATTTAAAAAATCATTAACATAATAAATACTACTTCTTGCTGAAAAGGTGAGCAAATTTACTCTTTTAATATATGACTTAAATATTTTTTTTATCATAAGGATTGAGAACTACTGCTCTATTTGGGTTGTTATTTATATTTACTAGCTGACTCGTGGCGTAGCATATGCCACTAATGATTTAGTGACGGGTTGTCTGTATGTCTATGGCATCCGTCCATCCTCATGGGATGATGGCGTTTCCTCCTGCTCCTCTGCCCCCCTTCCCCTTTCTCCTGGCCCTTTTCTCCTCGCTCTTGACTGTAAGGGAAGCTTCCGCGACTTGGATGCCCTCGCGTACTTTAGCCCGCCAGGAGGTGCGTTCCTCAGCAATGGTTTCCCACGTTTTATGGTCTATCTGCGCCAGACTCATGTCTTTCTTGCAGACATCCTTGAAGCGCAAGCAGGGGCGTCCTCTCTTCCGCACACCAGTTGCCAGCTCACCGTAAAGCAGGGCTCTTGGAATGCGCTCCGAGTTCATCCTGCGGACATGTCCCAGCCACCGCAGGCGCCTCTCACTCAGGATTGAGTGCATGCTCAGCATATGACTCCTTCTGAGTACCTCGACATTCGTTATCTTGTCCTGCCACTTGATGTGCAGAATCCTGCGCAAGCATCGTAAGTGGAAGCTGTTGAGTTGCTTTGTTTGTTTGGCATAGGTCGTCCAGCACTCGCTGCCATAGAGGAGTGTGCTGAGCACGCAGGCCTGGTACACAGTGATTTTTGTCCTAGCAGTGAGCTGTGCATTGTTCCACACTCTTTTATTCAGCCTAGCCATTAATGATGAAGCCTTGCCGATTCTGGTTTCAATTTCCTTTTCCAGGGAGAGTGTGCTTGTGATGTTACTGCCAAGGTAGGTAAAATCATCGACGACATCCAAGGTGTTTCCCTCAATGGAGATTGCTGGGAAGCAGTCAGTTCCTTGTCTCATAATGTTGGTCTTTTTGAGGCTTATCGTTAGACCAAAATCTTTGCATGCCTCTGAGAACTTGTCGACCAAAAGTTGGAGACCTATCTCTGAATGTGAGGTAAGGGCTGCGTCATCCGCGAAGAGCAGCTCTCTAATTAAAACATTTTCCACTTTTCTCTTTGCACGGAGACGGCTGATGTTGTACAGATTTCCATCCGCCCTGGTATGGATGTTTACACCCTCGAAACAGTCCTCGAATGCATGACGCAGTAGCATCGAGAAAAAGATACCGAAGAGTGTTGGAGCCAGTACACAACCCTGTTTGACTCCGCTACAGACTGGGAAGGGTTCTGAGGTGGCACCATCGAAGAGCACTGTGCTGTGCATATTGGTGTGGAAGGACTCGATGATGGAGAGAAGCCGCGGCGGGCATCCTATTTTTTCCAATATACGTAGCAGACCCTCGCGGCTGACCAGGTCAAATGCCTTTGTTAGATCTATGAAGGCAACAAAGAGGGCTTTCTGTTGCTCCCGACATTTCTCTTGTAGCTGACGGAGTGAGAAGATCATGTCCATTGTTGACCGGCCAGCCCGAAAACCGCATTGTGATTCTGGGTAGACATTTTGCGCCAGAATTTGCAGGCGTGCAAGGATCACTCTGGCAAAAGCCTTTCCCACAATACTCAGTAAGGAGATACCACGATAGTTATTGCAATCGCTGCGATCTCCTTTGTTCTTATAAAGCGTAACTATTTTGGCGTCACGCATGTCCTGTGGGATGTGACCGCGTTCCCAGCAATCGCATATGAGTTCGTGCAGAGGCTTCAGTAGTGCTGGCTGGCCGTGCTTAAGGACTTCTGCAGGAATGCCATCGTTGCCTGGGGCCTTTCCATTTCTCAGATGATCGATAGCCCTACCAAGCTCCTCTATTGACGGTGGAGCATCAAGCTGATCTAGAACTGGTAGATCTGGTATTCTTTCTATGGCAGAGTCAGATACTACATTCTGTGTCGCATAGAGTTCTAGATAGTGCTCAGTCCAGCGCCGCATCTGCTTGTCTCGTTCTGTGATCATCTCACCTGATTTTGTCTTGATTGGAGCTGACTTTGAAGTTGTGGGCCCAGTGGCCTTTTTTATGCCTTCGTACATTTGTTTTATATCTCCCTGATCAGCAGCAGATTGAATGCTTTTGCATAATTCCACCCAATAAGTGTTAGCGCAAAAACGTGCAGTCTTCCGGGCTGTGTTTCTGGCACTTCTGAGACATTTCAGGGTGTCAGGTCCTGGGGAAGCTTTGTAGGCCAGTAGAGCTTTTCTTTTTGTCTCCGTCACGGGATTCATTGTAACCCAGTGGGCTTCAAACCAATCTGCATTTTTTCTTTCCTTCCTCCCGAGGACGGCAAGAGAGGTGTTGTAAATAGTGTCTCGAATATGGAGCCAATTCGCATAGATTTGTTCTGTCCCTATAGCATCATGCGGATTGGGGATTTCTTTCTGCGAGGTGTTGGCTTTAAGAGCTTGCTCAAGCTTGGTGTTAAGTTGATCACTTATCTCAGGGCAGTTGATATTCTGCGTGTTGATGCGAGTTTTACCCTTGCTCTTTGAGTGACACAATTTCTTTGGTATTAATTTGATTCTGCTTGCGACCAAAGAGTGGTCTGTGTCACAGTCGGCACTGTGGTAACTGTGTGTTTGGAGCACACTGGCCAGATCAGATCGCCTGGTGAGAACCAGATCAAGCTGGTGCCAGTGCTTGGAGCGGGGATGTCTCCAAGACACTTTGTGGATGTCCTTGCATTTGAAGAATGTGTTAGTTACACACAGATTGTGAGTACTGCATAGCTCGAGCAGCCGCTGGCCATTGTTATTAATTTTACCAATGCCATGTAAGCCGATGCTGGTGGACCAGGCTTTGTGATCTGCACCTACCCTGGCGTTGAAGTCACCGAGGAGGTATAGACTCTCATATGTGGGAATATTTGCTACTGCGGAGTCTAGAGCCTCGTAGAAGTTGTCTTTTAACTCTTCTTCGGAGCAGAGAGTTGGTGCATACAGGCTGAGGATATGGGCTGCGCCAGATGATGTTGAAAGTTTAATGCCGAGTATCCTCTCAGTGCCAAGTGCCGCCAGTTCAACGTATGACATAAGAGAGTTTTTTATGGCAAAACCAACGCCATGCTGCCTTGGTCTGTCTGATGGTAGTCCTTGCCAGACAAATGTGTAGTTGGCCTCAACCACTTTGCCGTTTTCAGCCAGCCGCGTCTCCTGTAGACATGCAATGTCGATGCCGAGACGGGAAAGTTCCCTGTCAATGACCGCTGTCTTCCTTATATCTTCCGCACATGAGGGGTCAGAGTTAAAACCAGTGCAGAGGGTTCTGACATTCCAGCTTGCTAAACGAAGTGCTGGTAACTTCTTTCTTATTTTTTCAGTTGGTGCTTGGGTTTATGGCTTGCTTGTTGAGTTGATCACTCTGAGCCCCATGCACCCAATGGGGCAGGCGAGCCATGACGGAACATCACCTTACTGGCTGGGGGCTGCCCAGCTTAAGGCGGGCGGTAGATGCTCAGTGAGACATGGCGATCTCTCCCACCGTCTGGAACGACCCCTGGCGCCTAGCTCTACGCCAATTGAGCAATGGCTTATAACCGGTAACTGCCGCTCCACGTGTTGTGTCTACGCCTTGCGGCGAAGCTGGAGTGACCTCTCCAGGATTGGGTCGAGGAGGTAGAGAAGGACAACACACACAGGAGGCTACGATAGCCTAGGCAGAGCTTTAGAAAGACCAGCTGTTGCCCAGGCAGCAGGCCCTCTCTCTCCACACAGATGGTGATTCCAGGGGAACAGCTTAGCTGATACAACAAGGTGCCATCTGCATCGCAGGAGTTGCCAGAGATATAGCGCATCGCAATAAAACTGCCTAAGGGACTCCGTCTCCTGATTTTCTGTTAGGGTTTACTCCCTTAGTCTCTCCGTGAACAGGTGTGGCCGCGAGACAACAGAGGTTTGAGATTGGAGTTATGTATCTATGTATGGAATAATGCACACAAAGTATTTCATAATAATTATAAATCCTCCAATCCTATTTTTACATCATTCCCTTTTCAAAAATTAAAATATAAGCATAAAACATTGACGTCATTTAATATTTTTATACAAAATTGATCGCAGCGCCACCTAACATAACCTAAAAATATTATATGACGTCATATCCGTTACATCCACAAATACATACAGACGACGGGAATTATGTATATTGATATTTATATCACAACAAGGTTTTTGAAACGTTCTTATATTTCCACGAGAACAAACCATAAAATAATCTACCTGATCTTTCTCTATAATTGCTGCCTCTGCCATCTGGACTGCATCTCTCACTTGACCAATGGCCTCATTTTCACGAATTTCTGTTTCAGAACTTTAAAAGAAATTAAATGATCATTCATCTCGTTTGCTGACCCTGGGAACGGTTGAAATTTAGCTGATGTCCAGTAATTGTTAGCTTTTTAAACATTTCAAATCTCATAACTTGGGCATTCACTTGAAAGAGGCCAATAATTAATCTCAGGAAGGTAGCTTGTCTTAATGGAAGCATTTTATAAATATTCAAGCAAAAAGAGTGGATAATTATTTAAACCAAGAAAAAGGGTTAATAAATGTTGGTCCCAGTCTCTCATGGTTCATAAAATATATCATCATTAAAAAGAAAATTCAACTAACAGTCGCCTCTGTAGGTCAGTTACACGGGTGGCAAGGGTGCTGTTGTCTCGTCTCATCTCATTGGCATCCTGGGTAATATCTGACAGCCTAAAGCAGGGAATGAAAAAAAGAACATAAAAAATAGTAATCATTTAATGAACTCTTTTTAAAAATAATTTGTTAAAAAAAATTATTTTACATTTTAAATGCCTCAGGTGACTTCCGAACCTGAGCCACAAAACAAATTGGGTTAGATACCAATAAAACAAACTTTCAACACACTGAATCTTTTTTAATGAAAATATAGAAGGCCCACCTCTGCCTGAGGTCATCCATGACTTTCTTCAGCTCGTAGACTTTGCTGTCAGTCATGCCCTCCTTGAAGATGGTGTCAGCATGCTCCTGGGCCTTTCACGTACACGTAAGAAAATCATCGGGACATAAGGATAATTGACATTCCCAATTTGAAGGCAAAACAAAAAATAACCGGCAATGAGTTACTTTACATGGAGAAAAATGGAAAGCTTGTATGAGGAGAAAAGAGAGACACATCTTACAAGGAGAAAAGAGAGACACATCTTACAAGGAGAAAAGAGAGACACATCTTACAAGGAGAAAAGAGAGACACATCTTACAAGGAGAAAAGAGAGACACATCTTACAAGGAGTAAAGAGAGACGCATCTTACAAGGAGAAAAGAGAGACACATCTTACAAGGAGAAAAGAGAGACACATCTTACAAGGAGAAAAGATAGACACATCTTAAAAGGAGAAAAGAGAGACACATCTTACAAGGAGAAAAGAGAGACACATCTTACAAGGAGAAAAGAGAGACACATCTTACAAGGAGAAAAGAGAGACACATCTTACAAGGAGTAAAGAGAGACGCATCTTACAAGGAGAAAAGAGAGACACATCTTACAAGGAGAAAAGAGAGACACATCTTACAAGGAGAAAAGATAGACACATCTTACAAGGAGAAAAGAGAGACACATCTTACAAGGAGAAAAGAGAGACACATCTTACAAGGAGAAAAGAGAGACACATCTTACAAGGAGAAAAGAGAGACACATCTTACAAGGAGAAAAGAGAGACACGTCTTACAAGGAGAAAAGAGAGACACGTCTTACAAGGAGAAAAGAGAGACACGTCTTACAAGGAGAAAAGAGAGACACATCTTACAAGGAGTAAAGAGAGACGCATCTTACAAGGAGAAAAGAGAGACACATCTTACAAGGAGAAAAGAGAGACACATCTTACAAGGAGAAAAGAGAGACACATCTTACAAGGAGTAAAGAGAGATGCATCTTACAAGGAGAAAAGAGAGACACATCTTACAAGGAGAAAAGATAGACACATCTTACAAGGAGAAAAGAGAGACACATCTTACAAGGAGAAAAGAGAGACACATCTTACAAGGAGAAAAGAGAGACACATCTTACAAGGAGAAAAGAGAGACACATCTTACAAGGAGAAAAGAGAGACACGTCTTACAAGGAGAAAAGAGAGACACGTCTTACAAGGAGAAAAGAGAGACACGTCTTACAAGGAGAAAAGAGAGACACATCTTACAAGGAGTAAAGAGAGACGCATCTTACAAGGAGAAAAGAGAGACACATCTTACAAGGAGAAAAGAGAGACACATCTTACAAGGAGAAAAGAGAGACACATCTTACAAGGAGAAAAGAGAGACACATCTTACAAGGAGTAAAGAGAGACGCATCTTACAAGGAGAAAAGAGAGACACATCTTACAAGGAGAAAAGAGAGACACATCTTACAAGGAGAAAAGAGAGACACATCTTACAAGGAGAAAAGAGAGACACGTCTTACAAGGAGAAAAGAGAGACACATCTTACAAGGAGAAAAGAGAGACACGTCTTACAAGGAGAAAAGAGAGACACATCTTACAAGGAGAAAAGAGAGACACGTCTTACAAGGAGAAAAGAGAGACACATCTTACAAGGAGAAAAGGTGGGGGGGGGGTGGCAGCACATTTTTCAAATTTTAAGCATGTTGATAAAATATGCGCTATTAGCATATTTCTTAGTCTCATTGTTAAAATTTCAAGGCAAAATAATTTAATAAAAAGGCAATGATCCATTTAATGATGTAAAAAATGGAGGAAAATGAATGTGTCAAGCACTGGTAGGATGAATGACAGAAAAAAAGTGAATTCAGGTATTGGGTAAACCTTAAAAATAGATGCAACACACAAATAAAGACTTGGCTGGTATGTAGGACAAGAGAGGAATTCAATAATTCATTAGAGGCTAACAGATATTATTAAGGCATAAGGGACATAAGGGAGGAAAAGTAAATCATTGTTTGAAGCATCAGTTTTTGATCATGCTTTCCAATACTTTGTTTTTCTTATTTCGATCTACTACATCTGTGCTTCTCAAAGTGGTGGTCCGCGGACCGGTGCCGGTCCGTGGGCCATCCGATACCGGTCCGCAGAAGTTACCAAGAAAGGACCTTTCGCTACCACGTCAGTACAGGGAAAATACTTCACTGGTCCCTGGTTCAATGGAAAAAATTCCTGCCGGTCCGCAAAACTAAAAAGTTTGAGAAGCACTGTACTACATGACCTGATTGAAGACTTTCCTTTAATTATCATTGTTAAAGTACTTTACCTTCCAGATCAGCTGTTGCTGGAGATCATTAGCTGTCAACTTCAACTCTGAAACTTTCTGCATCAGTCGGTTGTTCTCTGCTCGACTTTCTCTGAAAATTTATCACAAACGTATCACATTACTGAGACTATATAAACACTAAAATAAAAATTCACACGCGGAGTGCACTCAAATGGAGCTTCTTAAAACAAATAAATCATATTTAAATAATTTAAAACCATTTCACAGAATTTTCAGACATCGATTTACTAGGACCAGTTAACATCCTGCACTGAACTGCCCTTTGCCATATCAGGTAGATATCATGTAAAACAGTGCATACAGATGTGAAACAATCTTTGTGTTCTCACAGAGACAGTTTCCTCAAAGGATAAACAATTGGATGTAGACTGACCTTAGCTCTGAATGTAAGGATTCAACCTCTCCATTGAGGACTGTCACAGATTCCTGGTACTGAGACTTGACCTTCAAGCAAACATTGACATGGATAGTGAATGTAATCTCTTATGCTGATTTCTTTTTTAAAAAAAACTTGTATCTACAATGTTCTGGGCTCTTTTTAAATCCTTTATATTAACTCGTGGTTTCTGTTTGGTTGATTGTTTGCTTGCTTGCTTGTCGCCAAAACTTTGGATCGATTTTTAACCCACTTTCTCGTAAGCTAGCGAGCTGAAATTTTTGCAGGCAGTTTCGTACCGATGATAAAAACGATGTATCAAAATTTCAGATCGATCGCATGTACCGTAATTAAATTACAGTCGAAACCGGTTAAGTCGACGGCGTTGGGGTATGAAAAATGGCATAGAGATAACCGATGATCGAGTTAAAACGAAAACCAATATGGCGGCAAAAATATTAACATGCACTTGAAATTTCTTTATATACGTGTTGTGCGTTAATTAGTGATGGGACGATTAATCAGAATCGTATCGAAATATAAGAAATATCAATATCAAGTTAAATTATGTGATATATTATATTATGCGAAATGGAACGTCCTTGCGAGTATGATTTATGTACATGAATTAGTGACTCGGCTCTGACTGAGACTGAGGCTCTAGTTTTAGTTCATTTGCTCGTTCGTCCTTGAACTTTATTATTTCATGCTATTTAATACTAATACTAATGATGTAATTATAATTAAAGTCATAATCTTAGTGTAAGTTTATTACTAATAAATACCAAGGCATTTATTTGTATAAGGACCAAGGAAAACAAAACAAAGATTCAAATAAATATAGTCGTTCGCGCATCGTTCTGCGCATGTCGAAAAAAGTCGCAAATATTGTTAATAATTGACTACCATTATGCTAGGACTAGTGTTTACCGTAGTTACAACTATCGAACAACCGCTTACACTCATCTTTAAAAATATTTAGGCTTATTTATTTAAGTTTTAAGTCTTCGGAATTTAAATAATTTATTTAGCTGCAACTTCAATAAGCCCGTAATAGCTTTTTACCCCGGAGTTCGTTTTTGTTGTGTTAGCGACGGTGACTTCAAATCGCTTTCTCCCTATTCTGGTATCTAAATAATATACACGTCATCACTTTTAGTCTACTTCGCCTGCGGCTAAGGAATGCTTTTTATTTTTTTTTAAATTTTAATTTGCTTAGTTGTCGAAGCACTGTACGGTCAAAGGTCACGGCTATTACTACAGCACTCAAGTGAACTCAAAGGGGCGGGGAGGGGGGGGACAAGTTACGGAGTTTTCTAGTTAGGGATAATGAGGGTGGTGGGGGGGGGAGGCTAGACAGGTCTTTGATGTTTATATAAAAGGAAGCCTCTTGCTTTGACATACCAATACAAGACCGCGAGAAGAGAGACCTTCCCTCCACTCCCCCACAGTTATACATCTACAGTCGGTTGGGGGGGAAGGAACATTTTTCTTTTTAAATTGAGTCAGAGCATGCCTTGGAAAATGGCGAGTGTAGCTCAACCCCACCGTCGTCGTGTGCGCGGCGAAATACAATAATTATGGCAAGTTAACGAGTGAAACATAATATGGTATTTAAATAAATTCCATCTTAATATGACTGACTGTTTTATCAGGACTTAGTCGGTATATTAGCTTATTACCACGGAGTTAATTTTATGTTGTGTTACGGCAGAATACCAGAGCCAACACGCGAGCGAACGTGACATCAAAATCAAAGCGTTTTCTTAATAATAATAATATTCTGGTCTATAAATATAAAAATACACGTCATCACTGTTTGTGGAGTTCGCTAGTGACTGATTTTTTAAAAAATGTATTCGCTTAGTTACCGAAGCATAGTACCAGAAGTAACAGTAACAGCACTGAGCAAGCGGGCTGTGACGTCACCAGCAGACCCTGGTGAGGCAGAAAATTGGTCCCTTCCCTTGGTTATAAAAAAATCATAGCTAACATATTCAAAAGCTGGTCATGGGGATCGAGATAACCAACGTTAAGTGGTAAATTTGACCCTTTTTTGTGCTCGTGTTATGAGGTTTCAGCGACTTAAAAAAATCGAATTAAACGACGAGTAAAATACTAAGACAAAGAGAGAATTTGGCGGTTCCAAAAAAAAAGGCGACATAATGGGGTGGGCGAGGTAACCGAGCTCGAGTTAAGTGGGTTCGACTGTATTGGATTTTTAGATTATTTTATTTATTTCTATGTATCATTTTATTTTTTGAGATAGAGCGTCGCGGTGCGTATTATATTGAACAACCTTTCTGTTGCGCAATAAGGTGCGTATTTTATTGACAACACTTTTTATAAACATATTCCTGATCGGTGCGCATTATATTAAACACGTTTTACGAGGCATAACTAAATTTTTGTATGGTCTTGCGCTGCGTATTATAATGAACATCCTTTTAGTTACGTCTCGTAATTAAGGATTTATAGTCAAAAACTTGGTTTTTTTACGTTTTTAAAAAAATTAAAGATGAATTATGTCTTTAGATGTCTCTCAACTGATTCTTTATTGTCATTTCATTCCCTCAAATGCTCTATAACTTAGGTTTATGATAATTCAAAAGAGGATTTCTTTGTTGTTTTTTTGTTGTTGTTGTTGCACATCCACACTGTGAATGCTGAGGAGAGACTACAAAGAAGCAAGTACATGTATCTGGAGGTAATTGTGGGTGTAACATTTGGATGAAATGCATGTCATATTTGAAAGAAACCTCTCAAAACCATTTAGTTAAAGAACAACAACAATAACGCAAATAGTAGCGATGGCAACCCTTCTGGAAAGATGCCAACTATGGTGTTAGTATTAGCTGCCAAAACAAAATGGGAGGCATGCCAACTATGGTGTTAGTATTAGCTGCCAAAACAAAATGGGAGGCTGTATAAATTAAATAAAACTGCAGTTAAAGATGTATAATGACTGACAACGGAATTAACTTTGTGCTGATCAACTAAGTGCTTAATCTCGACTGGCTAAATAAATAAAAAGTCAAAATATTTATAATATCAGTGGCATTAGGTTTGGGGACCTAGTAGAAAGAGAGAAGACTTCAACAACCAACCTGATGAGCCTGTTGCTCCACCACCCTCCACTGGTGGCCCTCTTTCTCCATCTGCAATCAACAACAGTTTTTGTCATGTCAGGTACATGGTCTCATTGAGACATCTATTTTGTAAGAGCTGATAATAATGTTTAATGATCCTACATGTGGAAGAAAATCAGAAGCCCCGAGCCTAATGCTCTTTATGGGTCTTCCCGGAAGACCCTCTCAGCTATCTGGCCCCCAATAATGTTTAATAAAAGTTTTCATTGTCATGACTACAGTAGGACAGCGCCTTTACTAACTCCTTAATAAAATAAAAACTAAGTACACTCACCAAAAATAAAATGTGTGGAAAAATTTCCCCAAAGATTAAAAGGACCAGTAGGTTGTTAACCCCATGAGATTTTTTATATTTGTTACATTTCTTTCAGTTACCAGAATAAAAAATATGATGCATTACAATGGAAAAGTTAATAATAAATGTAAATTAATGTACAAATTCCCAGCAGAAACCCTGATGTTAGAAATTTACAAGGATAGGGGACAAAGTCTTGTGACACGCAGGACACAGAGTCCTGTGACACACAATCATGTGACACACAGGACACAGAGTCCTGTGACACACAATCATGTGACACACAGGACACAGAGTCATGTGACACACAATCATGTGACACACAGGACACAGAGTCATGTGACACACAATCATGTGACACACAGGACACCCAGTCATGCAACTATGTGATGAAATAAAACAAGCTATAATCATTCATTAACTATTAAAAGGAAATTTTCCAGTACCTCCAATTCTGCCACGAGACGGTCCACCTCCTGGGAAGCCTCCCTCCATTTCTCCTGGGCTGCATCCCTTTCCTGTGTTGACAAGTCATTAGACTCAATGATTGGTCAAAAAAGTTGTTAGCAATCCTACCCCAAGCAGCCATTGTTGAAAAATGAATCAATGGATAAGAGTTGTTTTTTTTTAAAAACTGCATCTAATTCAACAACACATACACATTTAAAAACCAATAACATAAAATACTTGAGCCTGAGTCTTCTCTTTCCCTAATAACAAATAGATCACAAAAACAAATCGGTTCTTTTTGTACTTTTAAGCCTTACTGATACTTTGGTCCCCTCTTGCCCAAATATGACCTTAGCTGAACTATTGTTACCATGTCAGACTCTATGTTACCATACCTGTCTTTTGTAACCATACCAGTCTTTTGTAACCATACCTGTCTTTTGTAACCATACCTGTCTGTCTTTTGTATCCATACCTGTTTTTTGTAACCATACCTGTCTTTTGTAACAATACCTTCTCTTGCCTGGCTGACATACCTGCATGACAAGTTCCATCTGCTGCTGTAGGTTGTGTATGAGCACTCCATCATTCCCATCGCCACCCAGCCTGCAACATGTCTTGGTGACAAGCAAACTTGGATGGCCTCTTTTAGGTCTTGATGAAGCCTGGTGAACAGATGGATAACCAGTGCCGTAACAACGGCTTGGCATTGGGGCAATTGCCAAGGGCGCCGGCCTGCCCCAGTTCAAAAGGATGCCGCTAAAGCTATAATTTTTAAATCTTTATTTAAATGAAGGGTGCCAAAAATAAATTAGCCACGGGCATCAAAAATCTAGTTACGCCTCTGTGGATAACTAATATGTAGTGCAGGGAGTAAGTGTTCTTGGGCAGACCAGAGAAAACAAAATGAGATGCTTTATGCATAAGACAGTGTTAGTTTTGCCATCTGACAAAGTCCGTTTTTATATAGTCTGCAAGGTTAAAGATGATGTTCAAATTGTGAACAAAGATTTAGAACTATAGACTGTTCAATAAAACCCATGACTAAATAATTTTTTCAATACATTTTCGTTTATATTGGAAAATCATTCATTTACATCATTGCACTTTTGACCAATTAATAAGAAATTTACTGTCAGAAACTGACCTTTCTTTGTCTGGCTTTTAAATCTGATTAAACCATAATTCATTACTATAAAATGACCTTTCATTTTCTGGCTTTTAAATCCGATTAAAACCATAATTCATTACTACAAACTGACCTTTCATTTTCTGGCTTTTAAATCAGATTAAACCATAATTCAGGACTACAAACTGACCTCTCATTTTCCTGGATCAACTCCCTGGCCTGATTTCTCAGCCTGTCCAGTTCATGCTTGTAAGAATAGAAGATTATTTTTGTTAAATCTTTTATAGGAATGATCTTTTCAAGATGCAAAAATATGAACTATTCATCATTTCAAATAATACATATGACTAGTTTTTAAATCTATCATTTACAAGTGAATAGTTACCCATTTTACAATTGAATGCATATAGTAACATGATTTATCAATGCGACTTTGATAATGTTAAATTCTTTCTGTTTACAAACATAAAGGATATATTAAATCATAATAAATCAATTCAACTATGAACTATTTCCTTCATTGTTCCATAAAGGGAAATGTTTCTCACCTCAAGGTGGCTGATTTGGCTTTGCAATCCGTTGATAGTGGCATCATACTCCCGTAATAATGGATGAAGTTGGCTGGATAACAAAATATAATCAGTTGCATATTGCATATGTTTTAAGAAGAATTAATCATCACTTTTCTTTTTGTAATGAAGCTTAACTCTCTATGAATGAGATTCTGCATATGGCATGACAAAATGTTTTCTCTCTCTCTGTCTTTTTCCAATACTTTCAACATATAAACAATAATTAAAATATTATGGAACACAGCCAAGTGTATTTTGCCAGCGTGGAAGCCTTTGGAGTGTGAGAGTAGATGAGGGTTTGAAAAAAGCAAACCCAATTATTTAATTATGAATGGAACAAACATGATAATTATGAACATGAATGCCTGAGGGTCACCAAATATTATTTGCAAACCATTATTACTGAATGAAACAACAGAAAGAATATATTTTAATATGATAAGGTAAAATTGTAATATAAGGCTCACATGGTGCCCCAGGTACTATGTTGCATGCACTCCACCTCACCCCTGTCAAATTTTTCTATAAAATTTTTTAAAATTTTAATAGTAAAAGCCAAAGAATTTATCAAATTTTAATATAGAATTTACAATATAATAAAAATATCAATATACATATATTACCCTGTGGACTACTTACAGTTTAAAAAACAAGAACATTGCCACAAGCTATTAGTAAAATGAACACAATGTTATATTTTATACACTACATTTATTTATTTCAAATAAGATTATATATTTGTTTTAATAGCTGATCAAAAGTTACTTAACGTACAAATTTGATTTTAAAAATGTACTATATTTTGTGGTACATGCAACCAAGAATACTGTCATAAAAATGTTAACATCAAAGTATATCATTTATAAACAAATATTCTACTTTCACCCTGTAAATCCCAATGTTAACTTGTTACATCTAAAGTGACATGTCCAACGTCTCAATGGGTTATTTTTCTCCTTAAAGAGTGTGTATATTTTTGTGGCCATAAAAGTTTGTCTCTTCTTGTATGTGTGAATACACAAAGACATTTATTAAGAAACAGTGCAGAAAACTTTAAAGGGGAACCTATTGCCTGATTCGCTCTCTCCTCATCTGTCAGGTGCAATGTTTAAGGCTTAATGTACACATCAAAAGGGATTTCAATTCCACCTCACGTGTAGATGTTATTTGTATGATATTGTTGTTTATAAATGATTACACATACTTGCTATTTGTCAGCCATGGCTGATCCCTTAAGTCGTGCTGAAAACAAAACAAGAGCAGGACAAAGTCAATTAGTTTTCATGTTTACAAACAATAGAGTGTATATTAAGCAGTCACTGAGAATAAGAAAATATAAATTGGTAAATGGATGTAGTTTAGCCTAAAATAAAAATTTAAAAAATATAAATTTGGTCTTTCTTATAAATAAAACAAACAAACATACACATATGTTATAAAAAAATAAAATAGATCTATCAGTTTAAAAAAAAATTAAATAAAGTTAAATTCCAATGAAAAACTTACTTCTGTAATTCCATGCTCTTCAAGAATAAAGTTTGGAAAGGCTTTTTGATACTGGGATAGTGAATGGCTAAGTTTGTTCACTGAAATAAAAGTCATAACTAGTTATTTTTAAATTAATATTAGGCTATACATTCCAATGACAGAAAGAAAAAACTGCAGGAAATGCATTTCATGCCATTCAGGCTTAGATCAGAAGATCCATATTTGTACTCTTCCTTTAAATTATATGAGCTATAAAATAAACACTTTTAAAAAAGTCATAATTTTGTACTGTCGCTAGGTTGGTAATGAAAATGTAATGTATTTTGCATGAAATGCTCATTTCAATTACAAAGTACATGATAATATTCTGTTCAGTGTTAGTGTTATTTTACTTGACACCAGAGTATTGGGAAACATTAATCATTATTAACCCATAAGAGTCAGAGACAACGGGCAGGTTGGGTGAGAAAGACAAAAGGCAGATCTATCAGCAGTGATTATTCAAGCATCTGAATTTCAATGAATTTGCCATTTGGTTATCGAACCAACTAATCAGATTGCTTGAATTTCCTTCATACATTTCTTGCTCATTCTGTCATTACAAATAGAATGGTTACCTGCACTGATGTTTCCTCTTGTGTGTTCCATAAAATATTTTTGTATCCTAATTCAAGTAATTAAGTGAAGTTACTAATATATAGATATAACGCTAAATTTTTAATTCACTTAACTCTTAACTAAATTTCATAGACATATAGTAATTATAGTTAGTTAATAAAATACAATAATAGCTAACTACTAGGCTAAACTTAAACTAAAGGATGTTGCTAGTGTTACGTAACATTAGCCAGTAAACTACTTCTACAACTAGTGACTAGTTGTAGCAATAAAATTATTTCATATTGTTACGTCTAATCGTAGCAGCAGACACTTCAAAAAAACTAAGTCGCTATTATAGTATCTTAGTATACAATATTTTAGCAAACTCATCATAATATTTTATACGCACATATAATAATTATAATAATTATAATACAATATTATTAATAGATCTGGGTTTATTTACTTATTTATTTGTGTATTAATTCTAAAATTTAAATTTATTTAAATATATTTAATCAACGCCTTCTGTTTACAAAATAAGCAGTACAAAAATTACAATTACTAGGTTTGCAAACACCCTAATTATGGTAAAAAAGGAAAAAAAAAGAAAGGAAAAAAAAAGAAAAATAGCGAACCTATTGGAATTTTAAAAAAGTATATCTATTTATTATTATTATATTTAAAAATTAAATTTGATAATCTCAGTAATAATGTTTAGTATTAGCATAGGAATTACACATTTTAGCCTAAATATAGTGATATCGGCTCATTTACTCATTATTTTAGCAGGGGTGTAGCTAGGCCAAATTGCGCTTTTAAATAAAATGTGTTGAAAATCCAAAACTGTGTGAATAAATTATTAGATAAAACTTTAGTCACAGTAACAGTAAGCACAATGTACATTACTACCATTGAGTCCATTGAAACTAGTCGTAACAATAAAATTATTTCATCTCCATGTTGTTATGACTACACAAAAAAAAACATATTTACAGGTAGGAGTGTGTGTATTAATTCTAAAATCTAAATTTATTTAAATATATTTAATCAACACCTCCGCTTTTCAGAATAAGCAGAAAAATTGGCTACTGCTACGACTAGTAAGACTAGTTGTAGTGTAGCAATAAAATTAATTATTTCGTATTGCTACTAGTCGTAACACAAGATAGGAATACTAGGCTAACTAGGGTTATGACTAATTCACTCATTTACTTTTACTAAAAACTAAAATCATATTGGATGAGGGTCTAAGTTTTTGTGACGACGTGTGACGTCATTTATGGACGGCCCTTTAATTTTAATTCTAAAACCTCAAGATAAAAAAAAATATTTTTATCGACGTCTCCGCTTTTCGGAATAAGTAGTACAAAAATGCTGTATTGTGGTTTAAAACCTAATAACTAATAATAATGTTTAGTATTAGTATTAGCATAATTTAAATACAGATTTAACTTTAGTCATAATTTAGTCGTAACTGTAAGTGTGTAAGCACATAGTTCACATTCACATAGCATATTTTTACGACAATGGTCGACTAGTCGTAACAGTAGCCAGTAAACTACAGCTGTAGTTGGCTACTATTACGACTAGTCGTAGCAGTAGAGTTCAGTCAGACAGTAGTCAGTAGACACTTCGTAAATTGATATAATATAAACTAAGACTAAAACAAACGAAAAACAGTGTGACTAGACTTGACTAGAGTTTTATCTAAAGTTAAAAGTCTAATTCTAATGACTAATGAATGAGACACATAGATTATAGATTCAGCATCTAATTTTTAGAAATTGTAATCACATTATTTAATAACTGTAATTAGTACAAAATTTCTAACTATAATTATGGCTTCAATGTTGATAATTTAAAGCTTAACTGATTACTGAGACTGATGCCGAGGCATGTTTGAACCCAGCAACCGTTTGTTTACATTTTATTTTACGAAAAAAAATCAATTACTCTTACCATGGTCTTTAAGAAACTCTATTTCCCCTTTGGACATTTTATTTTAATCTTTTTGTCAAATTTAATTAACAATGCTATTCACTAAACAACCAAGTTATATTTCAAATCGTTCGCCTGTAATGAAATGGCATTCATTTTTTTCCCTTTTTTTTTCTTTTAATGGCAGTGGCTATACGTCCGGCGTACAGACGAATAGAACAGGGGCTATCTTTCCGGCGACCGAACAACTAGTAACTAGATGGTTGGGGAATGGGGGCCTATATGTCCGGTGACCTGTGATCATGTGACTATGTGAATCGTCTATTTAAGATCTCATGCCTTATTTCTTTTCCTTCCAAATTATTAAACAGCCATTTTATTATACCAGTTGCAGAAAAAGCTGAATAAATTATTATTATTATTTTAATTAATATTAATTTTTTTATTTATTTTTTTTATTGTAAAAGGGCAGTAATTAGGTGCGTATATAAAGTTTATTATTTCGCTGCGAATTTTAATGTTCTCGTGAGAACTTACGTCGTACTGTTTTTTTTAAACATTTAAAAAATGTGTCAGATCTCCTTTGTTTTGTTTGCAAATTTAATATGTGCCTATGCTTATCCTATAGTTTATGTCTAGTGTAGTCTTGCCTTTTAATAGAGTTCTAAATTTTAATAGATTATAGAGTATAACAGAGTGTTAGTTTTCCAGATTTCATCGGGCAACCCATTCCATGTCCGAATTCCAAACAGGAAGAACGAGAATTTGTATGTTGGTTCTCGCATATGGAATGATAATGAGAAAAGCAGTGCTGCCAGTGACAATTTTGTAAAAAAAAACTAGATCCGAAAGAAAAAAACCTAGACACGCTAAAAATAAACAAATATGACGTCACAAAGCTTCTCCCCCCACTCAGAAGAAGCCATATGCTGAGTATGCACTCAATTCTGAGTGAGAGGCGCCTGCGGTGGTTAGGTCATGTCCACAGGATGAGCTCGGAGCGCATTCCCCAGAGCCATGCTTTACGGTGAGCTGGCAACCGGTAAGAGAAAAAAAGGGAAAAAAGCGGCATTTCCTACTTAAAATTTGGCATGTTTCAAAACAATTTTTGTCAATATTTGCTCTGACTAATGGATATTTGTGTCAATATTGGTCAAAATCGTGTAAAATTGAAATGAATATAAAATCTTTAACATTCATGGAAAAAAAAAGTTTGGGGCCTCCAACCCCAAATGGATAGACATTTCGAGTTTAATGCCATAACTTATTTTAAATGGGCAAACAAGTTTTTGTAAACCATTTTTGGTTAAGATTAATTCATTTACACAGTAGATTACGCTTAAACTATTTTCATATAACTCATAGAAGCAAAAACAACAAAACATATTGTGGACCCGGAGCCCAATGCGTGTTACTATATGTATGCATGTATGGCAACCGTCCGTCCTCATGGGACGATGGCGTGTACTCCTGCTCCTCTTACCCTCCTGCCCTTTCTCCTGGCCCTTCTCTATTCACTCAAAGCTATGAGGGATGCTTACGCGACATGAATGCCCTCCCGCACTTTTGCCCGCCAGGAGGTGCGCTCCTCGGCATTGGTCTCCCACGTTTTATTGTCTATCTGTGCCAATGACATGTCTTTCTTGCAGACGTCCTTGAAGCGCAAGCAGGGGCGACCTCTTTTTCTCTTACCGGTTGCCAGCTCACCGTAAAGCATGGCTCTGGGGAATGCGCTCCGAGCTCATCCTGTGGACATGACCTAACCACAGCAGGCGCCTCTCACTCAGAATTGAGTGCATACTCAGCATATGGCTTCTTCTGAGTACCTCGACATTGGTGATCTTGTCCTGCCACTTGATGCGTAGAATCCTACGCAAGCATCGTAAGTGAAAACTGTTGAGCTGCTTTGTTTGCTTGGCGTAGGTCGTCCAGCACTCACTGCCATAGAGGAGTGTGCTGAGCACGCAGGCCGTGTACACAGTAATTTTCGTCCTATCTGTGAGGTGCGCATTGTTCCACACTCTTTGATTCAGCCTAGACATTAATGATGCGGCCTTGCCGATTCTGGTTCCTAGTTCCTTATCCAGGGAGAGTGTGCTTGTGATGTTACTGCCAAGGTAGGTGAAATCATCGACGACGTCCAAGGTGTTTCCCTCAATGGAGATTGCTGGAAGGCGGTCAGTGCCTTGTCTCATAATGTTGGTCTTTTTGAGGCTAATCATTAAACCAAAATCATTGCATGCCACTGAGAACTTATTGACCAACTGTTGGAGTCCTGCCTAAGTAAAAAATAGCGAGTAAGCCTCTCGGTAAGGGCTGCGTCATCCGCGAAGAGCAACTCTCTGATTAATACATTTTCCAATTTGCTCTTCGCACGGAGCCGGCTGATATTATATAGGTTTCCATCCATCCTGGTATGAATATTCACACCCTCGGAGCATACCTCGAAAGCATGTCGCAATAACACCGAGAATAAAACAAACCCGTAAAAACAAAGTTTTTGACTATAAATCCCTTATATATGAGACATAAATTACAGTATTGATTATTTTTAAACGCTACAAACATTTACAGACTGAATCTGTCTTAACTCAACTTTGCTTCATAACCGTAGGGGGGGGGCGAGTTCAGCATGACACTAAAATGTAAACAAAAGCACGCCGGTACTTCGATGGGTCGACGTCAAAGCGTCAACTCAAACTCTCACGTGGGAAAAAAAAACAATAACAAACCGTGAATTTGAATAACATACGTTATATAAGGATAAACTAAAAATGCATTAATTTATTTACGGTACGTTTGATCGATCTGAAATTTTGATACGATGCATTGTTAGGTGAGTCGGGTCCGTGTGCCAAATTTCAGCTCGATCGGATCACGGGAAGTGGGTCATTTTCGACTTTTGTTTTTTCCGCCCGCCCAAGACAGAGAGAGATGATGACAGACAGAGACGCCGGTGAAGTTAATATAAGGGATTTAGAAAGATACCAAAGAGTGTTGGAGCCAGTACACAGCCCTGTTTATATATATAAATTTTATCAGCATACAAAACAATGTATCGAATTTTCATGGCCTAGAATGAATGAGTGTTTATAGCTATAAATATATAGAGATAATATTATATATATGTATAGAGATAATTAATGGGACCGACATTTTTATTAGGCTCCTTTTTGTTTTACCCTTTTTCATTTTAAAGTTGAATATATTTATATTATATATTATCTCATTGCGAAACTAATATTGAACATTACTTCATTATTTGATGGTGTTTTATTCTCTTCCATGTTGGAAGGCTGGTGGTTTGACATGTCTAATAACTACAACTTAGTCATTAGCTGCTATTCGCTCGAAGGCAATTCTTACATATATTTTTTAAAACATACTAGACGCCCCGCGGCGTAGCATACGCCGCAGACTTGCTCATGGAGAGTGCAAAGAAAGTGGAGAAATAACGGACACAAACTACAGCATGAAGAAATCAAAAAAAAGCGAGTGAACGTCGGTTTGGGAGGGGGGGGGGTACTGGCTGCCATCTCATTGTTGGTTTCGAGACGTTTGCAGGCGAAATTCGGTACACCCCTAACTTCTATGAAGTCAGCTATAAAACGATAATCGGTTTACATAATCGATAATCGGTTTAAAAAAACAACAAAAAAACAACAACACGCAATTAACAACCCTAAACATGACTAACCCTCGCTAGGGTCGGCGAATCACAGTTTATGTTTAAGGGATGGTAGTATTAAATGGGAGGCGGGTAACAACAACCTCAGTGTGCTTGTCTCTATGCTTACTCGCTATTTTTACTTACTTTGTGCTGCTTTTTGTGTCGGTATTCTCACCCCCCCATCCGTTCTTTGCACTGTCTATTATGAGCAAGTCTGCGGCGTATGCTACGCCGCGGGTCTCTCCAGAATTCCTTCTTTTCATTCAATCACAGTCGTTTGCCCAAACCCATCCCATTTTGACAACTGTGTCTTTCAGGAAGTCTTCACCCGTAACTAAATCAGCTAGTGTTGGTTGGCAATAAAGGGGTAAAATAAAACAACCCCGTAAAAACAAAGTTTTTGACTATAAATCCCTTATATGTGAGACAGAACTTAAAGTATTGATTATGTTCCAACGCGACAAACATTTACAGCCTAAAACTGAGTGAACTCTTCCTCCACGAGATGTGGTCATGGACTGCTGGCGTGAAGTCAAGTGACCCGTAAAATGTAAACAATAGCGACCACTACACATAGTTTATATAGATAAACTAAAAATGCATTAATTTAATAACTGTACGTTAGATCGATCTGAATTTTTGATACGATGCATTGTTAGGTGACACGGGTCCGTGTGCCAAATTTCAGCTCGATGGCTTCACGGGAAGTGGGTCATTTTCGACTTTTGTTTTTCCGCGGTGCCCGACCAAGACAGAGAGAGACGGCAGTGAAGTTAATATAAGGGATTTAATAAAACAACCCCGCTCTTGTATTACATAGGAGTATTCCTTTCTACGATCTTGTATTACAGATGATTATTGCTTTCTACACTCTTGTATTACAGATGATTATTGCTTTCTACGCTCTTGTATTAACTGCCTTTTAGATGCGTGTCGTCATTTATGGACGGCCGATAATGTATTAATTTGTATGTTGTACGTAACTATTTGTAAAATATACTTACATCTGCGTTTTTTCATCACTTATGTCGTCTTCCTTATAACTCTTATTGGCAATCTCATCATAATTTTTGGCATTATTCTTATTTTATCTATTACAGACGCTCCTTTTATACAGAATATTTTTGAGTCCTACTTTTATCTGGTCTTGCATTTTTATTTGAGTTTTAAATGCTGATAGAGTTTTAAATGTTGATTGAGTTTTGGTTTTCCTTATTTGATCAGGTAACCCATTCCAATTCCAATTGTTGTTGCATACGGAATAGGAAAATTGTCTTTATAACTGTGTCTATCTGCGTGTTGTATTAGATTATCTTTGGTTTATACCATGAATACTTGAAAGACTATTCTCTCAACGCAGGCACAAGAAAATGGTAGAGATGTTAAGTTTGTCATGAGGTCTAATAAAATTGAATATTTTGGCTCATTCAAGCTGTTTTAACTTGTACCAGATTTCTTTAGACAGATGGCACCACAGCAGCGCCATCTTTTCAATTCATTTGGATAGTATGAACTATGATAGAGGTATAGATATCATAATGTAATATGACAGAGTGGGTGAAAAAAACTGTTGTCACCTGATGCTTAATTTTATTTTTGAAAAATCGAATTTATTTACGATATTAATTGCACATATTTAGTAAATTGTGTACTTAAACATCGTTTATTTACTTTTTTAAAGAAAAACCTAGATTATGGCTATTTTTTAAAATAAAAAACCTAGAAACCTAGACAAGGTCGAAAAAAACCTATATCTAGGTTGAAAAACCTAGCGCTGACAGCACTGGAGAAAAGTGTTTTTATCCCTATGTCTATCTGACGGTTGTATTAGATTATCTTTGTGTTGTATTTCCAAGTCAGAATTAATTGCCTTATGTTTTATTACTACTTTGCTCTTCAGTCCCGTTGTCACGAAATACCCCCCCCCCACACACACCTTTAGTTAAATCATTAAACCTTAAAACACTAGAGCAGGGGGTCGGCGAACTTTTTTGCCCATTACCCCAAAATATAAAAGTTTTTGTTGGCGTTACTCCCCCCCCCCGAAGGCGCGAGGTCCTACCCACACGACTCGGGGTTTTGGGTTGCGTTGTAGCCCCTCCCCCCCCCAACCTCTTCAAAATGACACATATCAACGTTTTGATTCCCTCCTCATGTGCACATGTTGAAAGCCTTTGCAGCATTTGACATTAAACAATGTGTCAGATCTGCTTTGTTTGCAAATTTAATCATGTGCCTCATAATTGGATTGAAGATCAATAAGTACCTCTGCTAACTCTTGAGGCTCATCTGGTACGTCCCCAATGTAACATTTAAAGAGATCTACAATCCAAATGAAACAATGCGAATCAATAACTGAAAACGGCGAACCGCTCTTTGAGCTTGGTAAGATGTCTGATAGCTATATCCGATATCCTTAATGTGGTCAAAAATTATATTTTCACAATCTTCCAAGTACAGGACCAACTTTGAAAAGGACGCAGACTAGTTTCATTCTGCTTTTTGTTTCCAATATGAAAGTTTAATTCAAATGCTGCAATCTTTTCTCTTGCTGAGATTATACTGATATTGTCACCCTGCAATTCTTTGTTCAACGCATTCGCATGCTCAAAATATAACCTAAGTGTGCGAGATGTGCAAGCTAACAATAGTTCGTCAACTTCTCTGCTAGAGCAAGCTTTGGACCAGCTAGAAATGTTATACAATTCCGCTTTCAGAGCCCACAGTCTTTTCAGAGCATTTGCCTAGTAAAAGCCACCGTACATCAGTGTGATAAAGTAGATCACAGAACAACATTTCTTCTTGAATTGTTTGAAAACCTTTGTGAAAATAAGCTGCGCATTGCTAATAACATCAGTGATCTCATCATCTGAATAGCAAAGAATTTACTCGCATTTATAGAATGCGTTTTCTGGAAGGAACTGGTTCAATAGAGGGCTTATATTCAAAGCGTACACGTACACATGACGAATTTTGAACATATCTATAGCGGATTTTATATGTCCCCAATTAGTCTGCATTACTCCCAGGAATTCCCTTTTTACCCAAAATGGGATAATTTACCCCTGTTCGCCTACCCCTACACTAGAGGATAGAAGGAAAAATGTTTTGGTGTCACCCTTTGTGATGTGCCTCCACACCCCTCTAGTGACGCCTCTGATTCTAACTACCGAAATTTCCTTTATAGCAACTTTTTGATTTTTTAAAGGGCCTTCTTTTTAGCATGTTCCACAAAGTGACAGCGTTTTTTTTCCTCATGATGAAACATCTTCAGGTCTTTAACTAGGTCACGGCATCAATTATTTTATGTTTAGACTATAATAGGTTGTGCTTCCACAGTTTTCCATTTTTAACGCAAAGTCTCATGAATAAATAATGTTTGACCCCACTTTCCGGTAAAGAAAGAAAGAGTGGACGTAGTGCATGCAACATTAACAACTAACACGGGGGCAAGGTGGTCGAGTGGCTTGCGCACTCAGTCGGTGTACCTATCTCGTACCAGGTTCGAATCTCCGTCAAGCTAGGGATTAGTCGCTGGGACCAAGGGCTTCCCTGAGTCCACCCAGCTCCGATTAGTTAGGTAAATAAAGGCGGCTGGGAATTGCGTGGGACCCTTACAGCCGTGGCATGTTAACGCTGCGTCTGTTGACAACAGACCGGTATTTTACTAGTCTTATATTAGCTTGCTTTGTAAGTTTAATCGGAACCGTCCGTCCAACTATTTGTTTATAATTTTTTCACGTGCCCAGTTCACGCGTTGACGCCGACCGTCACTGTTCACACCCCCTACCGTCCCTGCGCCCAGGGGAGATAAAAACCAGGGGAGATAATTCTGTTTCAGTCTGTAAATGTCGCGTTTGAACATAATCACTACTTTTAGTTATGTCTCATATATAAGGGATTTATAGTCAAAAGGTAAGCTGGCTTTGCACTTACTGTAAAATGCGTAGACTAAAAAGTAGAAAATTAGTGAATTTTTAATATAAGACTAGTTTAAAAAAAAGTGTTTTTAGGTTAATTATTCTGTATAGAAGGAGCGCCTGTTTAGATAATACAAGACAACCCTATGTAACAAAATCAGTGCAGTTTATGTATGACATATGAAACCCTAAACACTAACATTATGTAGAATCATTGTTTTGTTTGGTTGGTGTCGTCCTCTTTTGACTTTTCAACTTGTCTTGACACTGTGCTGAAACGTATCTGATATGGGGGATTAGTTATTTTGTTTACGTAAATACAAAATTTATCAGAAAAAATAATATGTTAATGAAGATTTCCCATTGTCTGAACACAGGTGGTTCTTGTAACATTACCTGTTATCAGAGAATATCACCAAGCCCTTCTTTTATATACAATGGACAGGCATCAGATATCCAAGTTAACACAAGTCTTTATTTTCGGGTCACTCTATACAGCGACGATTTCACAAAATCAAACAATATCAAGTAAATATAATTTTTTTCAGTTTAAAATAAGGTGTCATCCGGTGCGGTCTGCAACCCCCGCACATCCATCTAGTTACGCCAAAGTTGACATAGAGACACAAAGTGTCTACTCTGCCGCATGAGGTCGTGGGCCACAGTTTTCATTCCTGTAAGCCAGGTGTCGCCAAACTACGGCTTTCAGGCCGGGTTCGGCCCACAACGCCATTTCTCCCGACCGGGCAACTGCACTTGAATTATGAATATGCTTGACAGAACATATGGAACACGAGACCTATTCATACACGTTAATTACCGTATATTACGTTCACCTTCTTTGATAACTTTTTGACAAATAAATATGTTAGTTGTCTTTGTTTTCTGTTTTTTTTAATCTACTGGTTTTTTTTAATTGCCCCCTTTTTTTTTACCCACAATTAACATTGAAGTCTAAAGTTAATCTCAGTTTTTCTCTTAGAATGTTTAGGAAGCCCGCGCTCATCATTTAGTCAGCTAACCTGCAGCCATAAAAAAAATGGTTTGGTGACCCCCATTTCTGGGTGTTATTTATATTTGCGGCTTTAAAATTCCTGTTTACTATGATGTTTTACAAATATTCCTTTCCAACCTGTCAATCAATTCGATGAATGATGTAATGAATGCTGCGCATGGTTACCCTGTAACCAATTTTAACCACGGGTCTCCAAGTGATACATATTCAAAACGCCATCGAAGGGGTCACATTTTGATCATGCGATCCATCGTGTTGTCACAATCTCAAACGATGGATGAGTTCTGGCCCACACAAGATCTGTGCAACACTCAATAACGAGGCGAAGGTGATTATTTAAGTCAGTGCTTCTCAAACGTTTTAGTGTGGCGGACCAGCAGGAATTTTTCCATTGCACCAGGGACTGGTGAACTCTTTTCCCTGTACTGACACGGTAGAGAAATGTTATATATTTTTATTTTATTTGTTTCATTTTATGTGCTTATTAACGTAAAATTGACATATTCCATAGGGTTAGTATTAATGGTTGCAAATAAGGGATTATAATTATATTTCTCTGTCCTTTCTTTATAACTTCTGCGGACCGGCAGCGGATGGCCCAGCGACACCACTTTGAGAGGCACTGATTTAAGTCATCAACATTTTGCTCCTGAATGGTCCTGGGATTGGTCAAACATATTTCATTTTTAAGGAACGATACTTGTTTTTAAAGTGCTGCGGGTCAGTGGAAATATTTTATTTTATTCGATACGGTTACGATATTGTGTGCACAATTTTAAGGTTTGCTCTTTGTGATAATTAATAGAACAATAGTTCAGTGGGTAAAGGCCCGTTAAAGGACACAGCGCATTCCTCAATACATTAAACACAAAATTTAAGAAGACTTAGAACCCGGTACCCATTCTAGCGACTTTGAATGGCGAAGGGAAAAGTGTGTTTGTCGGCGCTGTGTTGTGGAACTTTTCATACTTTAAATTTTCAATCAAGAGAAACACAAGGCAACAACGGCATTATAATGTATGCGATGATCGCCGTCTCTTGGATCATTATGTGTAGCTGATAGAACCTATGGGCTACAAGGATGCTGCTCTCCCTTGATCGGTTGGTGGGCGAAAAGGGGGGGGGTAATTGTGATGCCTGGGGTGCCTTCTTGTGTTCACACTTTTGGAAATTTTTGGGAATCTAAATTTTATTGATTCAAACTTTGAACACAATTATAAAAAGGATTTTCATCGATTTTTAACAAAAGGAATGACAATTTAAACCATATACATGTGTACCTCTGGATACGAAATTAATCCGTTCCAGGGTGGCTTTCGTATCTTGGATCTTTCGTATCTCGAAAAAAGATTTACAAAATACCCAATCAGTTTCAGGCCACACAGAAACAACACTAAAAATGGAAAATATCATGGTAAACTATAGAAAAACAAAGTAGGATTTTTCATTCCTTAAATGTACACATTATAAAACAAACAAATACATAACAATAAAACAATGAGAACAGAATAAAATAAATGAAAAATAATATGTATAGCACCAAACCAACTACACATTAAATAAAGCATGAATGACACGCACGAACACATAGCTGCGACACAGCAGTAGGGCTGGAATTGACCAATAGGAGATCAAAACTGTTTGTGGCACGTTGCATGACGTCACGTTATTTCCAGTGTTGTCATCTGTGCGTTTTTTCATATCTTGGAACAACAAATTCGTCCAGTGGTCTTTCGTATCTTGGATTTTTTTAGTATCTTGGAACAACAAATTATTCCAGTAGCTTTCTATCTTGGATCTTTCGCATTTTGAAGCATTCGTATCTCATCGTAGCCTACAGTTATGTCCATAGATTCTCTGTATGTAATTTGTTGTTCATGGGATGGGGTGACCATTTCTAGTTCTTTTATTTCCACACAGGTAGAGCAGTCAGTAACTGTGTGGAGGAGACAACTCAGGTCATGGGGACAGCAGCGACTAAACACGCCAGACTCTCTGAAAAGGGAGACGATTCAGCCGTGTATTACGACAGTCCGACAAGATCAGATAACCGTGAGTCATCCAGTTGTGTGCTTTAGGGTTTATCATATTAACTCATTATTTAAATGGAGATCGACACGCGCTGTTTTGTAAAATAAATAAAAAATTTAATAAAATAAAAACATCATCAATATTATCGTACAGCCGTCAAGAGTGACGTAAAGTTAGAGTTTCCAATTTTCCTGGCAACTATGTGAGAGATCCCTACACAATCAAGTGTTAACTATGTTTTCAAACTGTTTCTGTTTGAAGGAAAGCACAACGCTTTTGGGCCGTCCATAAAGTATGTCACACTATTTTTAACAATTTTGAACTCCCGTCCCGTCCCCCTTGTCACAAATCTCGGACCCCCCCCCCGCCCCCCCCCCGAAAGTACGTCACACTTTCGAACAATTTTTTTTTAAATTAACAAAATAATTAAAATTTAATATAAAACACCGTGTAGTCACACATGGCCGGACCCCCCCTCCCCCGTCACAAACCGTCACACTTTCTTACACCCCCTCCCCCATCTGGAACGTGACGTACTTTATGGACGGCCCCTTTTAGATTTGTATTTGTATTTTTTTTTAAAAACCTATTATATTTATTTTTTATATGTGTATATTTGTATTATCATTAAGACTTTCAGTGTCTGCTGACTAACTCACTGCATTTTTAAAACGGGTTAATTTTTTAAAAAAAATGATTTCATCAACTGGTATAAAACAAATTAATAGTTAGTCCAAGTCGTCACATTCAAAAAGCATCAGGAAGACGACATTCTAAAAGAATCTTTAAACATTAAAAAAAATAAAAAATTTTGCGGGCTGGGCTAATCAATAAAAGCATGGTTTGAGAACCACTTCAGACCATCATTAAAAACAACAACAACAACAACGTTAATCGCATTATTTTAAAGCTAGAGACTTGCCAGAGACAGGAAGTGGCGTCATTCTCCCTGCCGTTCAACCATTCGTCCGCCCAGTCACCAAAAGAAAAGATTTGACTGGCCATGAAGAGGACTTCCGTCTGATTGATACTCATGTCGCCATGGTAACTTCTCGACGCTCTTACAATAAAAAATAAACCAGATACTCATTTGTCGATATTTACTGAGGCCAAAAACGTAATTAACAAAAGTACACTTCCCGCTTCCCACGCTTTTCCCCACCCTACCACTGTATGTCAATTATTTAATTGAGTTTGCTAATAGAAATAATTAAAATTTTCAAATTGTGTAAATACGCGTTTAATTTATATTTTAAAAATAATTATTTTACTGGATATCAACAAATCAAAGGACAGCTGAGTCTACTCTCACCTCTTTCCTTTATCATGTGACTTATCTGACAGGCAATGTTCTCTCTAAGGCTCTTTGGTCCATGTGCAAAATAACAACATCGTGTGCAAATTTTCACGGCAGCTAATATTTGTGTTAAAATTTTTACACCCCACAGCCCTTTGTGTGAAAAATTGTACACCACACTAACAAAAAATTATATTATCCTTATCAAAATAGGCTGCGCCATAAATATAAAATGCTACGCGGCGACGCTCAGATTTCTGCGCAGGGGCGCAGCTTAAAGGGAACATTGCCGACAGGGAAATGAAATAATTGTGTATGTGCTATTTAAAAAAAAATTTATGAAGATTATCATTGACTGAAATTATTTTACGCTATGATGCGCGATATATAGAAGAAAATAAGAAAAACCCGTAAAAAACCAAGTTTTTAACTATAAATCCTTTATGTACGAGAAGTAACTAAAAGAATGTTCATTATAATACGCAGCGCCAGACCATCCAGAAATACAAAATTGAAGTTGTGTCGTAAAACATGTTTAATATAATACGCACCGATCAGGAATATGTTTATAAAAAGAGCTGTCAATAAAATACGCACCTTATTGCGCGACAGAAAGGTTGTTCAATATAATACGCACCGCGACGCTCTATCTCAAAAAATAGCATGATACATAGGAATAAAAAAAATAATCTAAAAAATCAATAATTTAATTACGGTACATGCGATCGATCTGAAATTTTGATACATTGTTTTTATCATCGGTACGAAACTGCCTGCAAAATTTCAGCTCGCTATCTTGCGAGCAAGTGGGTTAAAAATCGATCAAAAGTTTTGGCGACAAGCAAGCAAGCAATCAAGGTCCGCCGCAGACACCACGAGTTAATATAAAGGATTTAAAAATAATAATGATTTACAAAATAATACACAGACACACTCACACAGACACACACACATCCACACACACGCACACAAACACACAAGCACGCGCACACATTAATATATAAAATAAAATCAGGGAGGAAAAGTATGCTTTTAAAATTGTCTCCCTTAAAAAAAACAACACTGCGTTCAACAGACTCCGAATGACGTCACCTTCAGTACCGACCGTCTTCTGACGTATCTGATGTCATCATGCAGCACTCCCTTGACCACAGTCCGAACTGTGTACGTCTGGATTCAAGCTAACATCAGGTGAGACGACACCTGGAGTAGGTAATCCAATTAAAATTTATTTTTCGTTAAATAAAATATATTGAGATCTGGTCACTGTAGCTGGGTATCTGTACATAGATTTTTAAAAGATATTTTATTTTTTTAGTTATCTTGTATCGTCAAAATGGAAGACACCAGACAAACATAAACTCTTTTTCTGTACATTTCATTCATTGATGCTCACTTCAATTTAAATAAATAAAAAAATAATATAATAAAATAAAAAGTTTTAAAAATTACTAATAGCAACAATAAAATATGTTTCTATTGTTCTATATATTTATTTATTTTTTAATTGGCCGAAAATGAGATGGTCCAGATGGACAGATGGGCTTACGCTGGTAAATTAAAACATGACTATATCTTTCATTTCTGTTTGAAAATCCCCAAAGTAAACATTTATTTTTTTTAACCTGGATAAAAGTCATGCATTTATATATATATATATCCCCATATCTTAGGATTTTGTTTGTGTGTGTGTGGTACTTTAAAATCTAAAATGTGTCATTGTCAAAACTCAAACCGAAAGACCGCGTCATACTGCCCCTGTCTTGAGTGTTTGAATAGTTCAAAAATAGAATGCCTCGGCAAATTGATGGTGGATTATGTATTCTGCACTTTGAATATCATCCATATAAGACCCGTTTAACATTTGCCCCTGGCAAACACACAAAGAAATGTCTCATATTTAAGAAGTGAGAAATCATTTGAAAACTCAATTTTAGTTGCGATATGTCCTTTTAAATTATTTTTTTATAGATATGATGGAAGCCCCGTGTCCTTGTTAGACTCTACCAACTTCGATCCCCAGAAAGTGCTGCATACCAAACATGGTTCACTAGCAGAAATCAACTGGTTGTTTCACCATTTTTGTCAGTGAGTTGTGAACTGATTTCATTGTCATCGACGTTTTGACTCTTCCTGCTATCAACCGTTCCTACGATGGGGAGGGGGAAGGCGGGGTGGGGGGGCAATGGGGTCAGTAGTTATTACATTCATATGGTAATACCTTATTTTACGCAATTTATATTTCAAGTCATAAAAAAAATATAAAAAATTCAAACTTACTTCATTAATTATTGTTATGAAATCTATTTTAAAATTAAGACATTATTTTTTTTATTGAAATAAAATTACTATTTTACGATTTGTACGAAATAAAAATGTGTATATTTCACTATCTTCTGTGACTAACGGCGTTATTGTTGTTGTTGGAAGTCTGCTTTTAAAAACCTTTTTCTAAGTTAAAAACCCCTTTAAACTCAACAAAACACACGAAAAACTAATTGTAAAGCATTACATACTTTTTTTAAATTTCTGATTTAAGTGTTTAAATTAGTAAAAGTAAGTTATTTTATTTATTTTGTTTAAAAAATTTAAAATGCGCTGAAATAAGGGATTACCCATTCATATTTTACTTGTTATGTATTCTATCTTAACCTGGTTCTTCTGCTCAAATTCAAAATTTAACGGAAAGAGAAATCATTAACTAACTTTGCAGTGGCGTAGCTAGAAATTTGGTGGCCCTGCATACATTGCGGTCGCATAATAATTAATGTAAATAAAAATTGACTCTCCTTTGGGGGCCCCCTTTAAGCGGGGGCCCGGGGGATTTTCGAATTTGTACCCCTCCCCTAGCTACGCCACTTTAACTGTGATTTAAACTGTGTCCCACACCCGTTTCGATAACCACAACAATTTAAGAGCATTTGATATAAGATTAAAATTAATATTTCACGGCACCATTAATGAACGTTGTTTTAAAATGAAGACATCTATGGAGCATCTCGCAACCCCTGATATCTTATTTGTACTATTTTACTCATCCCCGCAGGCATCAAAATAGGTTCAACATAATAGAAGGGTAGTTTCAAGAAAACTACATTAAATTAACTGGTCATGTGTCATTTGTTGCATCGTCAACAAGCATTAATAAAGCGTACATGAAACATGTTAATTTGAAAACTTATTGATCATCAATCGACTACTCAATAACATATCACAGTTAAAATTAAAAAAAGAATTCGGATACATTTTTAAAAATTGATTGTAGAGAGTATGATCTGATCTTTTATTATTTTACGAGCAACCAAGCCCATCCAAGGACGTTCGGTGGCATGTTGTAACTCCCCTCCAACAGCAGTCTCGACCGGCATACATGTGCATCACGTCAAAAATACTATGCATTATAGTTAAATAAATAACTCGTAAAAACAGAGCTTTTGGCTATAAATCCTAACGCGCATAACTCAAAATAAAGGCTTGCAAGAAATACTGCACCAAAAATAACTCGTTTTAAACGTCCGCATAAACGTGTTCAATATGATTGGCTGTAGGAGTCATATGTGTTTGGGGTACCAATCGCTATCGATTACCGGACAGAAAATTGCCTTTTATTAATATTATATAGGATTTTCTTTATTATTATTTTGTGTGTGTTTTTTTTAATTATGTTGTTTAAGTATAAGTGTATCATTTCATAACTATTCATGTTGTTGATACTCTCCCTGTTTATAATGACCAACATCTCATGAAGTCGCACATCAAACACTTGAAATACCAATTGTAATAACACAATTCCCACTGCATTCCTCTGTGTTGTAGACAGCTGTGCATCCCCTGCGTGTGTGTTTCTGGTGTTGTAAGGACCGTTGACCAATCGCCATGGGAGCTCGGCCATACCACCCCAACAGCCAATCACGTTTGGTGTCTTGTTTTAGTTCAAGTAAGAAGTTTGTTTTCCAAATCCCTCTCAAGACGTCCTTTCAAGCGGTTTCGCTGAGCTTTCAAAGTATTTTTTTATGTTAAAAAAAATGTTAAAGTTTCCAATGTGTTGTCTGGGCTGCTTCCTAATCTTTAAGAAGAAAACAAACTTGCATTTATGTATTGACAACCTTTGAAATTGTCGCAGGAAGAGTGGAGATTTGTGGACTGTGCTCTCGCGGGCGGATATCTGGAAACAGATTTGACAAGCCGCTCGATGGTTCTAGAGTTTTTCTTCCTCACCGACTCCGAAGACTTCATCTTGACCCACTTCCCGGTTAGCATGTCCAGCCCTGTGGTCAAGGAGATGCCAAAGAGTGTGAATTCTTTGTGCAATTATTCTGTAGAGGTAATGACACGATGGGCATACACAAACATTTGACTGTGTATTTATTTATAAATGCGGAGGATAAAGTTTATCTGATTTATTATGTCACACTGAATGTATAGGGTTGGAAATTTCGATTTGCCTGTTATATTTCATACAGGGCAACTGCCAGAAAATTATTTTCAAAAGCCCCAGTCCCGATGCTTTCATAATATCTGAGCTTTGTTTTATTATTTTTTTTAATGCATGCAATGAAAGCCTTTCAGACTGTAGTCAGTGAGTTCTATTAAAGGCTTGCATTGTTGAAAATATCTAAGTAAAAAAGCAAAGCCTTCAAAGACATAAATTGCGATTATTTTATAAACAGATATGATAAATAATTCAAAAACATACGCGTGGAACATTAAAAAAATAAAAATTGGGTGAGAAAATATTTTATAAATGTGCATAATTTCTTCGTAAAACTTCGTTTACAAATTAAAGAATATAAATTATTTAGTATAACATTATTGATTTCTTTATTTCATGTTTAGAACTGTTGTTTTAAACACCATTTACAATTTACTAAATAACTTTAAATAAATATATTGAAAAAATTCTCAGTAAAACGATGAAAATAATGACATTTTTAAAAATTTGAATTGAAATGGAGTAAGACATTTTATTTCTGACCTTTGTCTCAATTTTATCCCAGGTTCAAAAAGGACTTCAAATGCTGGATACGCCAGTTTCGTACGGTCAGTTTTCTGGCAAGGCAGTTCTTTCTGTCTTCGCCATAGCAACAGCTTTGGAGCTAACCTCGCATCAAATGGCGCGAGTGATGGTTCGAAAGTGCGAGACTTTCTCCTTCCGTTCAGAGCGGCTTCAGAACATGACCGCCGTGCTAAGGGAGAGAACTTCAGGCTCCGAACAAAAACACTGCGTGCTGTGTACACGAGGCGGGGGACACTCGTACCGGGTCGTCATCAAACCCAAGGTCAAGGGTGAGTTCAAACTGAGCGTGTCTGGTCAGCCCGAGAACTCAACCCACGACTCGTTCCATCTTCTGGTCAATTATAGCATAACGGTCATCGCGGTGGAGGAGGAATTCGTTCCATTCCCAGAACACGCGGGTGTGTGGGGGGCCGGCCCGCGGGCCCTGGACTGTGGATTCACGGACAGGATATTCCGATTCGACGTGTTGGCGTGCCGCAGTGGGGAGCTCTACATCAAACTGCCCACAACTCGGCTGGTCATCTCACGATCTTCCGTGACCTTCACGCGCGAGGGCGCCGGTCCGGAGGCCGCGGGGGATGGCGGCAGTCCATACAGTCACATGACATTAAACCAGTACACCGAGGGCGTCGTTCACATTCGTGCACGCTTCTCAGAAACGGGATTCCATCGTCTCAGTCTTCAGGCGCAGACGCGAAACGCCCATGAGAACTCAAGCGGTTCATACGTCAACGTGGCCGACTTTCTAATCCATTCCCAGAATACTTCATTGATGACATCATCATTTCCGAAAATCTTCCCAATCGCTCAGAGTTATCACTGTCGTCTGCTGGAGCCGCTTGTTAGCGAACTTCCTCTGAATGAGCCCGTCCTTATAAGACTCGAGTCCGAGCTGTTGACCAGGGTCAAGGTCGAGGGAGTTTCAATGAGGAGGGAGTCGATGGGAGATAAGTGCCACGATGTTTGGTGCTTGGAGTACACCCCTACCCGCCCCGGGGCGCCTGTCTATGTCTACGGCGGCGTGAGTTCTGGTAACGCCGCGACGCCGCTGTGCGCTCTCTACAAATTCGATGTCGTCTGCGAGGATGTCTTAACAGTGAGCACACACATGTAGAGACACACATGTAATTTTTTTTTATTTGTGTGTGTGTTTAAAATAAGAAACAATGAAATAAAAAATGAAATCACAAATAAGTCACAGTAGTTTCCATATAGAAGTCATCTACGTCCGCCCTTCAACACAGCCCCGGATTTCTTAACGGCTGACCGTTATGGTAGATTTCCCCGAAGGCGTCTCCTCGCGAGCGACAAGTCTACCATGGGAAGGAGACTTGATGCCAAAGGCGTTCCCCGGGAGACCTCAACGAGTCTTAAACACGGGGCTTTTAAAGTTCATGATTTATTTCACACATAGGACATGGCTACCCAGTGGCGTCACAAGGGGGTACGGTGGGTGCGGGCCACCCCGGGTGACACCAACCCTAGTGACGCCTCTGTGCCTACCCCCCCCCCTCCCTCTTTAAAATATAAGTTCAGTATTCCCCACCTCAGCCTCCAACAAAATCGGAAGTTATTTTAGGAGTAAGAAAATGCTAAAAAGTAAAAACATTACAAGAGAAACAAAGAAAACTCTTACACAACCGTCATCAGACCAGCTGTAACACATGCAAAGGAAACTTGGATCGTAACAAAAACTGCAGAAAACCTGTTAAATACATGGGAGAGGAAAGTTCTCAGGAAAATATATGGGCCAACAAAGGATTGATACGGATGGAGAATACGAACCAACCATGAACTGTACAGTCTATACCAGGATCCCACGATAGCTACATAAATAAAAAGGGTAGACTGCCCAGGCCAGGACACTTAGAATTAGAAATGACAGAGGTGTAAAGAAAGTGCACGACCAAAACCGAAGAGGAAAGCGGCTCAGGGAAGGCCTAGGCTTAGATGGATGGTTTGGTCTGAGCGGAAGCAAGTGGTGAGGCAGGTTAAAGCCCTACAGCGATGGGTATCTAGGCCAGGCCTTCTCAAACTTTTTTAGAATGGCGGACCGGCAGGAGTTTTTCCATTGCACCAGGGACCGGTGCAATATTTCCCCTGTAGAGACGTGGTAGTGACATGAGCCCCCACGTGGCCTACAGACGTGGTAGTGACATGAGCATCCACATGGCCTAGAGCCCTAACACATTTGGCATGAGTTCGGTTAGTTATATGCTTCATGTCACCCAATAATTTTGAAAAGAATAATCACTTGTCTTCACTGGTCTTTATGGTCGTGGGCGGGAGCTACTTTACTTCACCTATGTTCTTCATCGTCAAAGACTGGAACTATGAATTGTGTTGAGCCTTCTTGTCCACGAGGGGCACCCACCGATCATCGTCGGTGTTTGCGGTTTCTCCAAGGGCATAGGTCACCTACGAGAGAACTCCTGGGCCAGCTTCTCCAGGATCTTCCAGTCATGGCAAATTTTCTTGATGTCTGCCTCCAATTCTGTTTGCCAAGTGTTTCTTGGACGGCCTCTTGTGTGCTTACCCTGGGGGTTCCATGTCAGGGCTTGCTTTGGTGTATTGGAAGCAGGTTTTCTTAGTGTATGACCAATACACCTCCACCGCTTCTGAATAATCTCTTCCTCAATGGGCTTCTGTTTTGTCCGCTGCCACAGTTCCCGGTTGCTGATTTTGTCCGGCCAGTAAATTCTGAGAATCCTTCTTAGACAATTGTTGATAAAGGACTGGATTCTGGTCAGGTTTACGGCCGTTGTTCTCCACTATGTATTATTGTTATCTAAAAATGTTGCTTGAGGATAAAATGTGTCAAATGTTGGGCCTCATTTTTATCAATGATTAAAAAAATGATAATTATAGTCAATGATTGTCTCTTTAATTATGTGAGTAACAAAGTCAATTTTAATTATGTTGATTTTTTTTCTATGTTCAAATTACTAATCTAATGAAAATATGGAAATATAAAAATAGCATACAATTTTTAATTTATTTGTTTTGCTTGGATTTAGTGTAGGCTGTAGCCGGATATCCTGGCCGGATATCGGGATTTTCGCCACTACCTGGATTTGCCAAATACTTATGGTAGACCCGGATAGGAACCGGATATCAATTGTGATTTGATTTGAACTTGAACTATCCCTTAACCCGTTGTTGGGTCGTTGGGGCACCATCGTGAACTGCACACTAACACACGCCATTTGTCACGGTCCTGTGCTGCCCTTTGAGAGTCGCTGAATGACAGGCCGGTCCACTCTTTGATATTGTCCTCCCATCTCTTCTTTTGTCTGCCTCTTTTCCTTCCTCCCTGGACTGTGCCTTGTAATATGGTTTTTGCGAGACCTCCAGTTCTTGTCACGTGTCCGTACGATCGTAATTTCCTCTTCTTAATTGATGTGAGTAGGTCCTCGTAGGGGCCAATGACAGTACTTATTTTGTTGCGGACCGCTTCATTTGTGATGTGCGCTGTGTAGGAGATGTTCAATATCTTTCTGAAACATCTCATCTCTAGCGCATTTATTCTTCTTTGGAGGTCTGCAGTGAGCGTCCAAGCCTCACAACCGTACAAAAAGACTGACATCGCTAGAGAGCGCATTAGCCGGATCTTTGATCTCAGGGAGAGCTTCTTACTTTGCCAGATGTGCTTTAATTTGCTCAATGCTGCCATTGTTTGGGCTATTCTGGCAAGAATTTCTGGCTTTGAGCCTTCGTCGGATATTATGACCCCTAGATACTTGAAGGTGGAGACTTCTTCGAGTTTTTGCCCGATTATCCGAATCTCGCTTGTGAATTTACTATTAGCCATGACCTTGGTCTTTTCTGCGTTGATTTCCATGCAGTACGCCTTTGCTGCTTTCTCTAGCTTTGCGAGGAATTCGTTTAGTTCGTCATCGCTACCAGCTAGGCCGTCAATGTCATCGGCGAAGCGTAGGTTGGTTATACTTCTCCCTCCGATGCTGACTGTTCCGACATGGTCTTCTAGCACATCTGTCATGATCCTTTCAAGGAAGAGGTTGAAGAGGATGGGGGAAAGTAAACATCCTTGTCTGACACCAACAGTGGTCTTGAACCAATCTCCCAGCTTGCTGTTGAAGAGTACTGCGCTGGTTGCTCTGTTATAAATGTTCTTGATCACTTCAATGATATTTGCATTTAAGGCAAGTGCATTGTTGCCACCCACTCCCATCCCCCCTATTTTTCATTTCATCCCACCACGCATGCTAACAGTGTTTAGTTGATCCGAGCGAGGGTCATTCGTCAGGCTCTGTTGCACATGCAGCTTCTTGTTGCCTCGCAGGGTCCGACCACGAAGAGAATTATATATATAGATTTATAAAGCTCATTAAAAATTTATGTCTGAATATTTATTAATTCCATTTTCTCTCTTATTGTAGTGAGCGAAAACAAGTGGTATGCCACTTGAATAAGATAGTACCTTGAATGTGAGCAACGTGCACTCTTGAAACAATTAGGCAATTATATCAATAATAAAAAATGAAATAATTTCATTGTTTTAATAATCAGAAAAAAACAGACATTAAACCCTTCATTTTTCCTTTCCAAGTTCATTTTATTTGCTAAAATAAGTCACACAACCATAAACATTTGAGAAACATAAGTCGATAGTACAATGTCTTATAGCTTTTTAATTTACTTTAACAGCGACTTTCAAAAATTAAAATAATGTTATTTATCTCAATAGATAAGTTTTCTCAAGAGAAATGTGACATAAAATACGTGAGCACCGGTGCTCTGTGGTGTAGCACGATGTCAACATAAATTACCCTTAAGTACTATATTATTTGTAGATTTAATTAACAAAACTTGTTTTTTCTTCTTCTGGAATAATTAGCCACCTAGACAAATATAATGCCCTATGCCCACATCAACACGGCTTTAGGAAAAACAGATCATGTGAAACACAATTAATAGGTTTAATAGATGAATTATCAAAAGGCTTAGACAATAATGATCAAATAGACACAATATTACTTGACTTCTCAAAAGCATTTGACAAAGTTCACCACCTTAGTTTACTTAAAAAACTTAACTACTTTGGAATCTCAGGTCCCTTACATCACTGGATCCAAGATTTCCTTTTGGGCAGGGAGCAAACTGTAATAATTAATGGATCTAAATCTGCACCAATAAAGGTTAACTCAAGAGTTACACAAGGAACTGTGCTAAGTCCCTTACTCTTTTTGATTTACATAAATGATTTACCCAACAACATCTCAACAGGTACAAAATTTAGGTTATTTGCTGATGATTGTATAATCTATAGAACAATTAAATCAGAACAAGATTACAAAATTTTACAAAAAGACTTAGATGAATTGATAAAATAGGAAACTAACTGGAGTATGTCTTTCCACCCAGAAAAGTTTCAACTGTTAAGAGTAACAAAGAAAAAGAAACAAATAAATTCAAAATATTACATTCATGGAAAAGAACTGACCCAAACTAAAGATGCAAAATACTTAGGAGTCTTAATAAATGAGAAACTATCCTGGAATCCCCATGTCAATGAAGTTATTAAAAAATCAAACAAAACCTTAGGCTTTATTAAAAGAAACTTTAACAAAAGTAATAGAGATATAAAACTAAAATGCTACCTCACTTTGGTGAGACCTGTACTAGAATATGCATCTTCTGTATGGGACCCATCCACCAAAGAAAGCATTGATAAACTAGAAAAAATTAAAAAAAGAGCTGCCAGATTCATTACTGGAAAATATTCATTCATATTGTAAAATGTTCATCGTTGACGTTGACAGTGTCACAGACCGTCATTGTAGATAGCAGATACTCTCCATATGTTGGATAATAAATATTTTAATAAATAGTATTAAATACTAAATAGAAAGAAGTAAAGTACACCCCCTTAGCTCTTACACTTAAATGTGGAGATATCCGGAATTCGGCAAATATTAGGGCCAAACTACCCGGATCTGGCAAATAGTAAAAAACGATATCCAACCAACCCCTAATTTAGTGTCAACCGATAGGTACGAAAATCATTACATTTCATTGCATCCCTAGATATAGGGATCGAAGTTAAGTGGCGTGCCACTTAGTTAATAAACGAAATTTATGATGGAAAATGTGTAAATGATAATATGGTTAAAATTGCATACATATTAGCCTTAATAAATTAATTTAATAGTTTATGTAGGTATAAATAAATGCAATACTTAAAATGTATTTTCTATTTGAATTCAATTTTTTTGTAAATGTAAGCTTAGATTACTAGAAAGAATTTGTGTTTAGTAACACAAGTTAATGATAATTTGGTCTCACTGTGTAGCAAATAAAATTTCAAAAAAGTTTAAACGAAATTAGCAATTCTTATATCATGTTGTCACTTAAATTTCCTCAAGTACAACGCATTTGATAAAATATATTTGTACTGGTGCATTGTGGTGCAGCGATTACGGGCAAATGAATTGTAGTGCACATCAGATGTGGACAATCTATCCATCTATATAATTCGCCACAAAATAGAGCAAGCAAGACGCGGTCTATACATAGAGAGATATATGTAATAGTTTGCACTCCCGAACCACGCTGCACTATGCGCACCGCAGCGAGACCCGCTACATAAAAGGCAAGTGAATAAAGGAAAAGAGCGTGTTTCATTGTAGTGTAATCTTCTTAGTCTCTCCCCTTAATTTTATTATTTTTAACGCGATTTCCCTTGAGAATTGCGTTAATAAATTTGAAATGTCTGCGCACATGTGATCTTGCACATGTAACTCCTCCTGAACCATACCAGATAGAGTGAGTGTTCGCGTCTTTTACAAATATGCTAAGGAGGTCCCGAGGGCAGTGGCGGATTTAGCTATAGGGCAGGGGGGTCTAAAATGGCGCCCCCTAAAGACACCCTCCATGAACAACAATAAGGTTTCACAAGAGCAGAAAAAAGATTGCTAAAGACGAAACTTCTAATCAACACCAAACTGCTTGCTAAATATCGTATTTCAAATGAAGAAACTGTAATATCTGGGTTAACTCAATCACTCGCATCTGAATTATCGGATTATCGGCGACAATTGATAATGAAGTTAAGTCTGCACAATTCTTTTCTTTAATTATTGATTCAATCATTGATATATCTAGAATTGATCAGATGTCAGTTTCTTTAAGTTAATTTTTGTAATCAGGACATGGTGTTGAGATATTTATAGGCTTTTATACTTTGGTAAACAGCGGCTGATTAGTGAATAGTGCGCTCGCCTCACAAGCTGAGGGGCCGCGGGTTCTAGCCCACGTTAAAGCCACAATAAAAATGGAATGACTAACGCTAAGAAAGTCCTCCTCTAACCTGGAAGGGAGATGTGGCGCCCACCAAGGTATACCAAGCACCGCCCCTAGTAGGTTCTAATGGAAACATTGGGACCCCTACGACCACCATTTATGGGACTTAAAAAAATATTAAAATATTTTTTTTTAAAACAAAATTTTCCTGCATTTACTGAGAAGATTTTAACGGAACTAAAAAAAAGTGAAACATTGATTTCACACTCTCTCGACGACAGGCATACTCTGGAATTAAGAGTGGCCTTTAAACTCAGATAAAGAAACTTTCACCCAATTGTTGTGCCCATGATTTGAATTTGGTTACTATCGAAGCAATGTCTGTAAACAGTGATGTGCATGCTTTCTTTACGTCTAGTTTACCACGTCTACATACTCTTAAAGAACACCAGAAATCTCAATATGAATCAACAGTAGATACTCTGAAACGACGTTCTGATACAAGATGTGCAAGCCGTAGGCATGCAAGTTCATGTAGTTGTTGGATCATTCTCTGCTATTCTAGCCACACTTGATTCAGGGAAATCAACAGAATATAAAGGAAGTGTCAGAGCAGAAGCTTTGGGACTATCTGTTTTAATAACAAAATATTCTTTTGTTTTTCTGATGCTATTTGTACAAAAGTTATCTTCATGTTATCAAACTACTTGCAACGCCTGTGCAAAATAACTGATCGATGTTATGTTGTAAGAAATAAGTTTATTCAAAAGCATGGCAGAGATAAAATTGCTGCTGATCCAACCACACTCTTTAAATCTGAAACGTACTTCACTATCATGGATAAACTCGTAACACAAATAGATGATCGATTTAATTACTTTTGGGGCACAGTTACTTATTTCTATTGTATTATTCCATCACAAATGTCGGACGAAAATAAAGATTCTTTTCAAAATTTATGCAAAATTAAAAAAAACGACATTAACCTTGAAGAAGCAATCGTAGAATATGATACCTTCAAAGATTTGTACGCATCAATCCATTTATCATTATCTAGTGAACTACTACTTAAAAAAGGTTCAATACTCTATAAAATTTACTTGACTCTTCAAGTTAGCAGTGCTAATGCTGAAAGAAGTTTCTGTAGATTGAAACTCATCAAAAATTATTTGCGCTCAACAATGACAAACGTAATATGTCTTGAATGGCATTAATTTCAATTGAACGAGTTCTAGCTGAGAACATGGGCGTCGCTAGGAATTTTTCCAGGGGGGGGGCAAAAAAAACCACTTTTTTATTTTAACTGACAATGCCATACAGGTACAATTTTCAATTAAATTCAAGTTCAGTATAAAATAAGGGTCGAAAAAAGCCTTAGAAATTCATAAGACTTACAAATTAGTGCTGTAATTGCTAAAATACAACATTTATTAATGCATTTAATAAATTAAAAACTTAAGTTCTCACGAGAAAATTGAATTTTGCTGTGAAATAATATACGTGTACAAACTGCAGGATTACCAAGGATGGATATCAGAAATATTTTTACAGGCTAAAAAAAAAGTCGAAAAGTAGACCTATCGCGGGATTCCGAAATGCGGTTATTAGAAGATTTTGGGGCATTGAGGACAACAGTACACGTTCAACAGCCAGACACAACTGAAACAACTGTTCCTAATTTGATTGTCGCTGACACTTATTCATTTCCTAAATTGGATATTGGAAGGTATGTCTGGACATACGACCTTTCAAATAAGTTGAAATTGCAGCTGATTCGTGATTGTTGGACCCTTGATAAAAATTATGATTTTAGAGCTGACAGTTAGGGAAACAGAGTTTTTAGTTTTTAGATATGCATGGTTATCAGACTATTCACCGTGGCTTGTATACTCGCAAATGTTAATAGGTGCCTTTTGCAAATATTGCGTGTTGTTTCTGCAAAAAGTAATTCTATGAGTTCAGTGGGTATTTGTCATCAAACAATGTACAAAATATAAAGATTTCAACGAAGATGCACGTAGCAACCTGCAAAGCACATTATGGCACAAAGGCTCTCATGAAGATGCAAGCAATTTTATTTGCTTTATTGAAGTGGTTCCTAACCTTTTGGGGTCCATGCACCCCTTCAGATGCCCAAAAAAGTTCATGTACCCCCTCGTGAAACTTGCAGAAAATGCATAATAAACTATGTTTATTTTAGGAACACAACAGTTTTGACAATAGGCAACAGATAATTTAGTGAGAGATCTACTGCTTCTTATGATCAATCAGAGATTTAAATCTGGGGACTGTTTTGGACAAAGCAACTCTCATGTCATCCTCTGCATTCAACTTATTCATTGCCTTGGTTTTAATGGTCAAAAGTTTGGAGAATCCTGCGTCACAGAGATAAGTTGTGGCAAATGGAAGGAGAGTCAGTACTGCCCTCTTGGCTAGTTGTGGGTAGGAATCTAGCTGGGCGCACCAAAATTCAATCAAGGTATTGCAACTTAAGGCACTCTTCAGTACTTCTCTGGTTCTCAAATCAATCAGGTCATCTTTAGCAAGGTCACTGTAATAAATGTTGTCCAAGTCACAGAGAAAAGGAGTGTGAATCCAAAGGTCTTTCCTAACAATGCCTTGACAGAAATACCCATCAAAGGACCTTTGAAAATGTTGAAAGGTGCTCTGAAATTTCCCCTTTGATGTTGTCCGGCAGTGAGCCCTCGGTGCTTCCTCGTGAAGCAGATATTACAAGTTCATCCAAGAGTGGAAAGTTGGCCAAGTAGGACTTTTCTAGTCGTCGTTGAAATAGTGTCAGTTTGTTAAGGAAGGCTTGCAATCTGTCAGTAGCACCCATTACAGTCAAATCAGGTCCTTGGAGAGATGTGTTCAACTCATTCAAGATGGTGAAGATGTCAGCCAGGTATGCCAAGTAAGGAATGAAATTTGGACAGTCAAACTTGTCAGCAAGGTCACACTCTTTTTCTCGCAAGAAAAGGGCATGCACCACTCTCAGTTCTACTAACCGAGAAAGTATCCGTACCCTGGAAAACCAGCGAACCTCAGTGTGGTAGAGCATAACTTCATGCTCGACCCCAACCTCCTGACAGAAAAAATTGAAGAAGCGGTGGTTCAAGGCATGGGGAGCGGATAAAATTTACAACTTGGACTGCAGTAGAAGGAACTGACTTCAAGGTTGGAGGTAGAGTTTTGCATGCCATGGCCTGACGATGAAGGATACAGTGTGTAGTGACAATATCTGGAAAGTCTTTTTTTTACCAGTACTGAAAATCCTAACTTATTACCGAGTATGAAGGGAGCACCATCTGTGCAAATTGAAGAAATTCTTGAAGTCCAGTCAAACTGGTTTTCAGTGAAGAATGCTCTCACCCGCTGCAGCACATCAGCAGCTTTGGTAGTAGCTAGGAGTGGCTTACAAAAGAGAAATTCCTCCTTCAGCAATCCACTGAAAATGTATATCACAAATACAAGAATCTGACTGCATTGTGCTGTGCTACATCAGTTGATTCATCCAGCTGCATGCTAAATGGAAAAGGACTGCTTCTCATCTCGCACAAGACTTGATCCAGAATGTCTGCAGCCATGTCAATAATCTTGGAATGAATAGTGTCATTGGACAAAGGGACTTTCTCAACCTGATTCCTCTGCTAGTGACCACACATCAGTTCCACCATCTCCAGAGCAAAAGGCTTCACCAAAGTTTCTCCAATGGTGTGGGGCTTCTTGTTCTTTGCAATAAGATATGCAACCTTGAAGGATGCCTTCAGTGCAGGTTTCTGTGAGAAAGAAAATCCAAGCTTGGGCAAGGTACCTGAGGCCAAGAAGCGAGCTCTCTTCTGCTTGAAGACCTCAACACTGTCCTTGGAATTGGATGGATGGACTTTCTCTAAGTGCTCTCGTAGTCTAAAAGGCTTCATTTTGTCATTGCACAGGATTTTTCCACAGAGGAAGCACGAAATTCCGAGGTACACGTAGAGCGAACCGTTCATTTTGCGAAAAAGTTTTTCCGTCAATTTTCGACATGCGCAGAACGCTGCGCGAACGACTATAAGAGGTTGTATATGGGTGCCATTTGACGCGGCATGCCTTGCTTATGGTTTACATTTTCAGATTATCAGTTTTTCTTTCTTTTTTTTCCTTCTTCTTTTTTTCCCTTTTTCTTTTTTTTTCTCTGAATCATTCATGCACCACCTGGAACCTGCTCATGCACCCCCAAGGGGTGCATGCACCACTGGTTAGGAACCCCTGCTTTATTGGAAGCCAAAGCAGTTTCTATAGATGAGCAGTTGGACTTATCATTTAGAAGAAAAATTCAAGAAAATCGCAACCAACTGGGTCCCATCATTTCTACAATCCTATTTTTCTGCATGCATGTTTTAGCACTTCGTGAAACAGAATCAAATTCTGGTAATTTGTATGAACTGTTAGAGTTTCGTGTTGAATCTGGAGATGAAGTTCTTGGTAATCTTTTGTTAATTGGTTCTTGTAGTGCTGAGTATGGTTCATCGACAAAACGCCCCGGACAAAACGGCCCCGACAATTGGGCTCCGACATAACGGCCCGGACAAAACGGCCCTGGACTAATAGATGGACAAATAGTAAAATTTACAATCAAATATATTTGTATTTTTACTCACCTATTCAGTGTCAGGCTTAGCTAACAATAAACAATAATAATAACACCACAAAGGTGAATTTAATAGCATTTACGCGAAATGGTTCCAATAACGGTTGTTTGTTGACAAGAAACAATATAATAACGTCACAAGAAATAATTTTACAATTTTACCACTTTTTTAAGGGTGAAAAAATTGACGAAAGCTTAAAATGCAAACAAAATTTATTTATTTGTTAAAAAATGTTAACAATTTGTCTGGGGCCGTTTTGACCGGGGCCGTTATGTCGGGGCCATTTTATCTGGGTTCGTTTGACGGGTAACCGCTGAGTGTATCTCGGCAACTACGCAAAACACTAAAATCGAAATTTGTGAGTCTCTCTTGCATGAAGACATTGTTCGTGAAGCAAATAATTCAGTTGCATTTTCTATACTTGCCGACGAGACAAATGACATTTCGGGAGGCATTGAGCAGATGTCACTTGGTGTTAGATTTGTAAAATTAAGAACAAAATGGGAAAATGATGGCCACAGAAGAATTCCTGGGATATATTACAATTGTCAATAGAACAGCTGAAGGTTTAGCCAACACCATCATTACTAATTCCTTAGAATTTTGATTAAATATGACAATGCTTGTTGGTCAAGGATAATATGAATGTTCTACAATGGCAGGTGAAGAAGGAGTCCAAGCAATAATTCGAAAAAAATACCCAAAGCAGCATTTGTACATTGCAGTTCACATAAACTAAATCTTGTTGTGAACAATTTAAATAATGTGAATGTTGTACAAAACACATTAGGAACAACTAAGTCAATTATAGTGTTTTTCCGAGAAAGTAATCAGCAAAGAAAACTTATTCTAAATGTTCCTTTGCTATGTGAAACTAGATGGACACATAAATATAAAAGCTTGCGGATTTTTGCTGAAAATGTTACAGAAATTGTTAAACAACTGGAATATTTAGAACAATCAGTAATGTAATCAGTTATACTTGCAGATATAATTCTTTTTTATGTTTGATAAACTGTCTTCCATGTAATAAACTTTCAGGAAATTTAGTTCAGTTTTATTGTAACAACTTTATGACATTTTTATGAATTTTTTTTCTCAAATGTGCCCCCCCTGCCCCCCCTTCCCCACGCCCATGGGCTTGAGAACCTTGACTTTGAATCAACGATAAATCGTTTTGCTTCAATGAAATCACGTAGAATGCAATTTATATAGGGCTCACGGCTCTATCTTATCTTATCTTATCTGTTACAGACGCTCCTTCTATACAGAAGAATATTGCGTCCTATGCTTATCCATGGTTTGTGTTTAGTCCTGCATTCTTATTAGAGTTTTAAATGTTTATTTAAGGAATTTACTATCATTGTTTGTGTAAAGTTCATTGATTTTCCCAAAGTTTGATGCTCAAACTTCCAGTGATAACTATTTTTTTAAAATTCTGAAGTAAATTCTTTAGTTTATTTACAAGTATAATATTATTGGCACTCTTTGTGTGTGTGTTACTAATCCTGACCAAACAGCTCCACCAAAGTCTCTGTGTTTTCCATTATTTGTAGCATCAGATTACCTGGTCTTAAACTCAAATATTTTTCCAGCTAAAATTCTCATTTCATTCTTTCAGATAGCAAACTATTACAAGAACTAAAAACAGTAGCTCTTAAATTTTTTTAGTAAAAATAAGTTGTTCTCTCTGGAACTGAGTTCATAATTTACTGTCATCTTTTTATCCTTGATATGATATATAACTTTAATTACTTAGGCCTTTTATTAATTATTAACATTTTTTAAAATAATGTACATTATATTTTGTTTGCATTTGTGACCCATTACTCTCCTGAATATAAAGCAATTGTTTGTATATTGAAGAGCTTCATTGCAATGGTTTGATGTAAACCACCGGGGTCGCGGTGGTCGAGTGGCAGCGCACCGATGGTCAGGGTTCGAATCCGTGTGAAGGCAAGGGTTTGTTCCCTGGAAAAAGGGCGTCCCTGAGTCACCCCGCTCCGAATGGGTACCTAACTAGTGTTAGGCAGCTGGAACCCAAAAAGCCGTGGCCTGTGAATGCTGCATCACTAGCCAACAGATCATCTGTCATGGTCTGTGGACGCAACTATCTTCTGCATAGAAGGAGCGTCTGTATAGATAAGATAAGAAGATAAACAAAAAGAATATTAAATAATGTACTTTGAATGATCAACGCAGCATTATT